>CAXKVX010000308.1:0-41964 GCA_964058865.1 Eleocharis quinqueflora | reverse complement strand
GAGCTTAATGGTCATAAAATTTTGTTTTCTAAACCAGTGCCACAGTGGAGCTGCGGATGACGTGTCGCGTTGTTGGCTCTAGATTCAGACTCGAACAGCGCAGCAGCTACCGAATATGTAGGACAAGTCTTATTTATGTGGGAAGGTGGAATGCATGGACGAACCGAAGGAATCCATATCCCCGGAATAGTTAGAGATTTTTAGAGAATGATGGACAGTTTTACTGAGTAAATACTGTAGTAGTGCGGTAGTAATTACTGTGCGGATATATAAATTTTTTTGTAGCAACGTTGAGAATCAGAAAACGAAAAATTATTATAATTTCAGAGAATACGAATTCGAACCGAAGCCGACGTATTATTCCAAACAAAATTCATGTTTGAAACATTTTCATATCACTTATATATTTAATTGTCGCATTCCTATATGATAACTACATATTGTAAGTTTGTAACTGTAAAAATACATTCTTTTTAGTAAAAAATCACATAAGTTTCTCAGGTACATTCCAAAAGTTATCCTCTTTCCTAAATCAAATATAAGGCTGTCAATGTCAATGGATAAAGATAAGATAAGGATGAAGATATTTTTATATTTATATTTATTAATTTTTTTTTATCTATATCTTATTCATACTTATTTAAATTTTTTTTAATTCATACTTTATTCATATCTGTAAAAAAATTTGGGTAACAAAACGGATAACGATAGATAATAGATAAAAAAGATAAAATTTAATAAATTTTTTTATGATTTTGACAAATTAATAATATCAAATAAATATATATTACTAAAATACATCAATAAATAACGTTCTATATATTATAAAAATCACAAAATTTCTTCTCATTTCACTAAAAAAATATACTAATTAGTACTTACTAATGAAATATTACCAAAAAAATATAATGCAAATCAATTTCTTTAACAATATACATGATGTATTATTTAATACTAAATAAGACGTGCATATTTCAATTTTCAATGATGTATAGATTTTTTTAGAAATGCAATTTTTTTAATTATAATTTAGTTAATTATTTTCAAACTATGAAATAAATTATAGTATATATATATTTAAATATTTTTCCAATGAGTAACGGGTACGATATAACTTTTATTCATACTCTTATCCGATAAATTAACGAAATTTTTTTCTTATTCATATTCGTTAAAATAGATCGGATAAACTGCCAAAAAAATTTCGTTGCCCTAACCAAATATCCAATTCTTTCTGCTGGGAGGCCCCGCTCACCCACTACTCACTCACTCCTCTCACCAGAAACCGGAATCCATGGTTGGTGAATACCGCTCACCAACCGCACCCTCTCTCCATTTCAAACGAAATGGAGATCCGTTCATGTATGCTATCCAATTTCACCATTGTCCTTAAACTGGCGACAATTTCACTTGATACGTACCTCCTCCAACTAATATAAAACTTGCTTCAATTCCTTGCGACTGAGCTTGTTTCCACAAGCAACACTACACGCCACTACGATTCTAGTAAGTTACCCAACTTCCATTTGAAGTTCTTTTCTTTTTAGTGACTTAACCATGGGAACGGAGGTCCCACGCTTTTACTGGGGCGACCAACCAGAGGCCGAGTTCTACGCCTCACAAGGCGTGAAAAACCGACAAGCATTTCATCAAACACCTTACGGGCGTATCTTCACCCAGTCTTTCCACCCGATCGATCGCGAGACCAGCGAAGAGCTCCCGATCAAAGGTACCGTCTATTTGACTCATGGGTACGGATCTGATTCCGGCTGGCTGTTTCAATCCATTGCCATAGCTTATGCCAATTGGGGCTATGCCGCATTCTGCGCCGACATGCTCGGACACGGCAGATCTGATGGGATCCGGTGTTACATGGGTGATTTCGAGGCTGTTGCAGGGGCATCCCTTCACGTCTTCCTCTCGATACGCAAAGATCCGGTCTATGCAGATCTACCCGCTTTCTTATTCGGGGAATCAATGGGTGGGGCTGCGACAATGATGATGTATCTCAGGTCTCCACCTGACACATGGACCGGCCTGATCTTCACGGCTCCCCTCTTCGTCATGCCCGAAGACATGAAGCCATCTAAAGTTAGACTCTTCCTCTTCGGTTTACTATTCGGCTTGGCAGACACGTGGCAAGCAATGCCCGACAAAAAGATGGTAGGCAAGTCGATACGGGATCCCGATCGGCTCCGCATAATCGCCTCCAATCCGCGCCGCTACACCGCCCCACCCCGTGTTGGTACTATGCGCGAGCTCGCAAGAATATGCGAGTATATCCAAGATAACTTCATCAAGGTGACCACACCATTTTTGACGGTGCACGGTACCGATGATGGGGTTACGGATCCCGTCGGATCCAAAATGTTCTATGAAAAGGCATCAAGTGAAGATAAAAGCTTGATAATATATGAAGGTATGTACCATTCTCTTTTACAAGGAGAGTCGGAGGAGAACAGGAACAAAGTTTTAGCGGATTTGAAAGAATGGATTGACGAAAGAACGAAACGGTACGGTAACGGCGTTAGTAGAGTCGTTAACGTTGACGGACACGTGGCCGGTGGTGAGCAGGTTGGGAACAAGGAATAAGAGGCTGTAATCAATGTAATAAAATGGAGCGGTACTTTTAACGGAAGTTAGTCGGATGTCGATTAAATTGAAGTGAGGTTTTGGTTGGATTAGTTGTACCTCTTTTGGCGTTGATTCGATGTACTTGTTCGGATCTTGGGTTAATGGTTTTTGTGGCTCTTGTATTGAGTCAGTGTTCCCTATTTCTTATCAATCACAAACCATAATTTTTCCTGTTTTATTATATTTTAAACACTTCTTATTTATGCTGTCGATCATCTTCATAAAATTATTAACGTAAATAATAATATAATTCATGGAATTTTATTAATATAGTTGATATTACTTGATATAAAGGACGATGTAATAATCAACCATTCTGGAATAATACCGTACAAATCAATGAAAGAGGAATCGAACAAAAAATATGTTTGCAGCCATGCCTTTCTTTTGTTTGTTTGGAATTAAATCTGCTGCTTGTATAATTCTTTCTTGTTCTCTGTTTGTTTCGATCTGAACGGTTCAAAACTCATTTAACGGTCAAAGTATCTGTCTTCTGAATCAAATCACAACCGTCCGTGATGATCAATCGATTTGTGACAATTGATCGAGACAAACAGGATTCTGCTTGCTTCAAATACAAGCAGCAGATTCCGATCTTGTTTGGTTAGGCCATCAATAACAGAAAATTATTGAGGGATCTGGTAATAATTATTGGGGCCGATGTGGGAGCAAGATTGTCGTGGTTTCGTTATCAATAGTGTTAATTAATTAATAATGTTTCAAAAATAAATTTTTTATTTAGTGATTAAGAACATCGAGTGAAAAGTTACTGAGTTCGAAATTTAATAAAAATAAAATGTCAAAAATACTTAAGATCAATTGTAAAAATTGCAAGGACAAAAAATTTGTCTATCACTTCGAAAAAAACAACGTTCTGATCGAATTTTAACGTCGGTGTTGACGTTTGAATCTGAATCTGCTATAATACTTTATTTTTTATATTAAATTGTGACACGATTCAAACTGTCAGATTTGAATCAGAGGCATAATTTTACGCTCGAGCAGCGCTTTTGCTGTAGTGACAATTTTTTGTATTGATTTTAGTGCAGCAAATATTTGATATAATAATATATGAGATCTGAATTGGTTGATGTTTACATGAAGATTTTTTTAGATTTTTTTAATGGTAACTCGCAATGGCAGATCCAAATTCCAAGCTGCTCTATTTATTTTATTATCTCACTGGCATCAATTCTATAGCAAATGAGCTCGTGCATCACGTTTTAATTGTCTGAGGCAAAGATTTTTATGGAAGAAATCTATGATTTAAACTAAAGTGGAGATTATTTTTTATAACAGTTACAGGAGTACAAGTAAACTTCGAGCATATTGATGGGAAGCTTAATGTACTCGCTGATTCTTTGTCAAGGCTAACTGCTAACATGGTGTACACCAAGAGCAGTGAAGTAACTGATGCATTCCTATTAAGCCTTGAAGAAGTAATTGATGAAGTTACTCAGGCACCAAATGAGGAAGTTTTCATTAATCTGTGCCAATTAATGGAAAAGATTTCTTTTCTGTTAAAAAGAAATTAAAAAGAGATTTGATGCGGAAGTGGTGGACCGCTGAAACAAATAGAACATTTATCTAATAAGTGTGTTATCTTATTTTTAATTTTTTACAGGTATGGAAAGACTTAGGAGGATAATAATAAGTAGTGAACCACGCAAAGTTAAGCAGGCTTTCGTTGAAGCAGAGAGATGGGAAGCTCTAGGTGGTCAAAATGCGAATCTGGCAAGATACTCACAAATTACTGAAGACACATTTGTACAATACCCACGAACTATTGAAGAAGACAGGGCATTACATGCAAGGTTGTCAGAACTGTATAAAGATCAAGCTCATAAGGCTTGTGTTCAAATAGAGATACTCATAGCAATGAAATATCTACAAAAGACGAGACTTGAAGCAATAGCAACCAAGGACAACTGGGCCAACGACGTGTTGGGTACTGTCAATGCCAGCATAAAAGCACTAATTGATTGCCATGATAATCTGCTTTACAGCTATAGAAGCACCCATTATTAAAGATTAAGGACTAGCTTGGTGGGGTTCTATGGATAACCACTAGCTTTTTAGAAAGTGTATGCTTTTCTAGATGCCTCCTTAGTGTGCTGGAGCATCTACTTTTCTGAGTGGTTTTACTTTTCTTTCTTTATGGATGTCGTCTAGTGTGCTGACACATCTTTTTCTTTGAGTGGAAGACAAGAGTAAGTGGAAACCTCTTTATTAGCATGACGATGGGGCCCAATGAGCACCCGATGCAATAATAAAGATTCTCTTCTCAAGTCTATATATTGTAACATCTTGTGAAGTTGCAAGCACATCAGAAGATATCTGAAAGCTTTCTTCTTCCAGTTCAATAAAACAATCAAGTTTCCAACTTTTAAAATTTTCTAAGTCTTAAGTTTCCAGTACATAATTTGTCCGAGAGCTTAAGCCGATCTAAATTCTGCGTGATTTCCATTTGGTATCAGAGCTACGTTTATAACTCTTGACTTCTGGTTAGTAATGGCTTTCTAAATTCTTTCATAATTTCTAGGAAAACAAGGAGGGAACGGTCATAAAAGAATAACGAAGGGGGTAAATTGAACCTGAAAAACTTGAAGTTTGGGAGATGTGTACTTAGTATAGGCGATAAAGGGGGAAAAGTACCCAGAAGGGGGAATAGTACCATTACGTTAGTAATATTAAGAAGGCACCCAAATGAATGGCTAGAAAGTTTTAAATCAAACGGTTAAGAAGAGTCTAATGCCAAAAAGGGCCTTGGCACTATAGTGCACGATAGCCTATCCCTATATCGCCTATACTAAGTACACATCTCCCAAACTTCAAGCTTTTCAGGTTCAATTTACCCCCTTCGTTATTCTTTTATGACCGTTCCCTCCCTGTTTTCCTAGAAATTATGAAAGAATTTAGAAAACCATTACTAACCAGAAGTCAAGAGTAATAAACGTAGCTCTGATACCAACGGGAAATCGCGCGGAATTTAGATCGGCTCAGGCTCTCGGACAGATTATGTACTAGAAACTTGAGACTTAGAGAAATTTAGAAACTGGAAACTTGATTTTATTTAACTGGAAGAAGTAAGCTTTCAGATATTTTCTGATGTGCTTGCAACTTCACAAGATGTTACAATATATAGACTTGAGATAGGATCTTTATTATTGCACCGGGTGCGCATTGGGCCCCATCGTCATGCGAATAAATAGGTATCAACTAACTCTTGTCTTCCACTCAGAATAAAAAGATGCGTCGGCACACAAGACGACATCTTTAAATAAAGAAAAAGCAAAACCACTTAGAATAAAGTAGATGTTCCAACACACTAAGGAGACATCTGTAAAGTAAACCAAATAAAGAAGATGCTCCAACACACTAAAGAGTCATCCAAAAGAAAAAGAGGAACTTTAATAAAGCAGCTTTTTAAAAGTGGGTTTCCCTGTAGCTTTCTATCAGTGTGTCGTGACATTGGATAAGTGCCTGTATTCTAGCATCCACCCCTCCTAACATGTCACTTGCCCAATTGTCTTTTGTTGCTATTGACTCAAGCCTTGTTTTCTGGAGATACTTCATGGCAATAAGTATTTCTACTTGTATGCAAGCTTTACAGGCTTGTTCTTTGTACAGATCGGATAATCTGCTAGTCATAGCGTTTTCTTCTTCAATGCTTCTTGGATAACATACAAAGGTGTCTTCTGTTGTATGTGAGTATCGGGCTAATGGAGCATTTTGCCCACACAATGCTTCCCAAGCTTCTGCCTTGTTAAATGCTTCCCTGATCCTTCGTGGTTCACTGCTTATTATGATTTTCCTGAGTCCTTCCATTTCCCTGTAAAAACTAAAAATAAGATAACACACATATTAGATAAATGTGATGATTTGTTTCTGCGGTCCACCACTTCCGCAATAATAATTCATGACTACTAGGTCGTTTTCCGGCCTATGAGAAGATTGATTTTCTCAATGGTACTGCTTAGTTCACGAATAATCGATTCCTGAGGTGCTTCGATTACTTCGTTAATTGCACTTTCTAGTTGTACCAGAATGCTAGAGACTTGTTCATCTAGCTCAACACTCATCATGTTAACTGCCAATCTTGACAATGAATCCGCCAAAACATTGAGCTTGCCATCAATGTGCTCAAAGTTTATTTGGACTCCTGTCCCTGTAACGAAATCTACAAAACTGATCCATCTTACTCTTGATGGTTTGTTCTGTGCAGATCTATTGTAAAAGCTAATAATAGCCTGACAGTCTGTTCGGAGGGTTATCTCCTTCTGATCAAGATAGTGAATTTTGAGTGCTTTTAGTGTCTCCATGCAAGCGTGTATTTCTGCGTCAATAGTTGACTTCACGATTGGAAATTTCCCGCTTGCATAAGCACAGACTCTTTCTGTGCTTCTAGGGTCAGTTTTACCCTTCTTCCACTTACACACACCGCCCCAGCCGTCCATGCAACCATCTGTCTCAATTACAATATAAGAATTGGGAGGTGGTAATTCCAAGTCTGGTAGGTTCTGTACCAAATCCTTTACCTTTCTTACCAACTGGTAATCTGATGGTTTCATGCGTTTGTCACCATGAGGACTGGTTTTTGAGTATAATGGTCCCAAAAGTGTACCAAGGTTTGGAATGTAGTTTCTGGCATAGTTTAGTATGCCTAGCCATGATCGTAACCCTGCTTTTTCTTTCATTTTCTCGTCTTCAAAGGTTATGATCTTCTTAATGATATGCGGTTGCAACTTGATCTTTCTGTTGCCTATCACTGCTCCAAGGAATTCAATTTCCTTAACCGCAATCTTCATTTTTGTGGGTGAAAGTACAAGCCCATTTTTCTCACAAATACTAAGCATTTTTGAAATATGCTCAGCATGTTGTTCTTCATTTTCTGAGAACACCAATATATCGTCTATGTAGACGGCTATAAATTCTTCTGTGCCTCGAAAACAATTATTCATTTTGCGCTGAAAAATTGCCGGCGCATTCTTTAATCCAAAAGGCATGACCAACCATTCGTATAATCCTCCTGGAACTACAAATGCAGTCCACTGTATCGACTCTGGATCCATAGCAACTTTGTGAAAGCCGCTCTTTATATCGAATTTGGAAAATATTTTACTATTTCCCACTTTCTTCAGGATTGTGTTGATACCTGGAAGACTGTACTGGTCTTTGTGCGTGTTATCGTTGAGCGTCCTGTAGTTGAATACCATGCGCTCCTTGCCTTTGACCTCCTTCTTTGTGACCGGGTCTATGGTTGTTCCTGAATTCACCATTATCGCCATAGTTCTGTGTTTACTTGAACTCGGCCTGATCACTCCAATTTTTAGCAATGCTTGTATATGCCTGTTAAATTGCTCGCGCATTGCTGGTGTTACGTGCTTTAGGGGCTTATCCTGGATAGAGATATCCGGGTTTATGATTTCGAGCTTACACTTGATTTGGTTCCTTCCCCAATGTTTCAAAGGATCATCACCAATGAATCCTTGTTCCCTCAATCTTGAAAGTAGCGTGTTGAATCTTCGTTTAAAGTCGGGTGACTCTTCACCACAATTATACGCCACTGCTTCTCTCACTTCAATGTACTCGAGCTCAGAAAGTTCAAGTTCTTCTAGGTCAGCTTTAGAAGCTACTTCAGCATCTACCCTTGTAGTGATTGTGGTTACATTTTTATAAAATGTAACCATTTGTCCTTCAATTCGCAAGCCACCTTGCATGGCCCTTATGAAATTGCATCCCAGCAACATTTGGATGTTTTCCTTCTCTCCCATAGGGAATGCATATGTAAATGGGATTCTAAATTTGTTTTCCTCGATACTCATCAGCCCATTTTTAAGCTTCAAGTTTGCTATTTGCTGCGAGTTGACCCCGTTAATTTGTATAGGGTATGCGCTTTGCTCAAGTGCTTCTTCTGGCACTATCATTTGATTTATGCAGCAAACCGTTGCTCCTGTATCCAATATTGCTTGCACCTTAAAAGTTTTCACACCTGGAATCTCCATTTGCAACTCAATATTGTATAGTCTATTTAGTACCCTTCTGCCTCTTCTTGGATCAGGCACCACAGTTTCAGCTTCTTCATCAGAGATCTTGTTTACAATCTCTGGTTCTCTGATCTTAATGCTTTTGAACTGGTGCATCGTTTCATTGAAGACTTCTTTTTCGTCATCACTATCTTCAACTACAACCTTTGTCTTGCCCTTTAAATCATGATTTTCAAGGCTTTTTGCATCTTCTTGCAGTTGTAGAGTTTGCAATTGTTCTTCTAATTTCTCGTTTTTCATGAGCAGATACTGGGTATAGTCCAATAACTCTTTTATCAGCTCATCTTTCCCGTCATAAGCCCTTACATTCTGGGCCTTCTTCTGGATCTTTCTTCCAAACACAAATCTGGAACACATAGGGCACACTGTTTCTCGGCAGATCATGCAATTAGCCCTCATGTTTCTGTTCGTGATTTCTTTACAGCATACACACCTTTCTTTGTTTGGTAGTACTGTTGAGTTGTCCTCCCATTCGTGTTTACACAACAAAAAATTTTCGGGAAGGTTTGGGTATGACCTCCAGTTTAACTCTGGTGCACTGGCAGTCATCATGTAGATCACTTCAAATGGCAAATCCTTAAGGTTAGCCATTAACGTGTTTGTGCTCCCGACTTCTCCTTCCGAGAGAGAGCAAATAGCATCGATGTCGGGTTCATTTTGGTCTACCGAGATGATGTCCCATTTATCATCTAGATCCAAATTTTTCACTATCGCTGCCCTTACAATGTTACCATCTTTCTTACGGCATTCTTTTGCGAAGTGACCTTCTTCCCCACAAATAAAACATTTGCATTTTCGGACCTTATCCGCATACTTTTTCTTAAAAACACGCACATGTGATTCATGCGGTTTTCCACGATAGGTCTTGGCTTTTCTTAAGCCATACTTCTTATTATTCTGATAGTAACCAGGGATTGGAATCTGGCTACAGAAAGATAGGTCCTTTAGACTTCTCTGAACGACTGCTCTCTTGCACTGTTCTGCCAGGAACTGATATGCAAAGTTAATTCTTGGCAACACACCAACTGTGCTTCCGGGGTATTTCTCAAAATATGCCTTCTCGATTTCTTTACCAATTAATGGTGGCATCTTTCGGAAGAATTTCTCAGAAAGTTCAGGCGAAATGTACATTCGGCCTGATTTAGCAGCAAGGTACTTGTAATCATTCATGTAGCTAAACAAGTCCTTCATGTTGTCACATGACAATCTTTCAATGTCATTATAAGCTTGATCCTGTTCTACTGTTGAACCTTAGTAAGGGTCTTCCAACAAGATCATTCTTCTGATTTGCGAGATAACATTTTGAGGGTCATCTGCAATATTTATTAGCTCTTCATATTCTTGAGGATACGCCATCCTCCATTGAATCCATGTCTTTTTGACAATATCTCCAAGTAGGTTTTCAATGTAGATAACCTTACTCTTATTGTCATCCCAACTTCTTTCATTCACAAGATTTAGAGTGATAGATTCCCATCTTGAAATTATATCGCTGTACTGCCCAATGTCGTCTGGCAGTATTAGCATTACTCCTTGGTTTGCATGCGCTGAGGGTAATTCAAACCTATCATTGTGTTGTTTTGAAAATCCACCTCTCAAATTTCCAATTCTTGCTTTGATTTGAGGTACTTCAATATTTTCTCTCCTTGTGCCTGGTGGATACATTATAGGACCCATTGTAGGCTCTGTGGGTCTTCTAGCCGATTCAGCTGTTGTCGTTGAAAGTATTGTTTCAATATTCTTCGTCAGATTACGAAGTGAGGGATACTCCATGACTGCGGCAAACACCGATTCCGAATTTTGATGAGCCGTGGCTATACCACTACCCCCACCAACTTTCGCGAATGGGTTTACCCAATCATTCTATGTATCCTCATCTTCGCTGTAGTGGTCCCAAATTGGACCACCTTCTATGATAGAAGTAGATTCCCTTGATAATGACGCCAGTGTCATAAGCACACCTAGACTGTCATCATCTGATTGGCTTTGTTCATCCCAATCATCACATGTCAACATGAGAGCTAATTCCTCTCCTATGGTTTCCTCATCGTTCTGTCCTATTGGTACCTCTTCTGGTGGTGCAGTTGCTGAATAACCACCAAATCTTACTGCTAAGGACCCATCAGTTCTGGTCCTTATCCTTGCTGTCTGAGGGTTCTGCACGGCTGGTGTTGTTGCTGGCCGTATTATCCATTGCCTGCCTCTTAGCTCCTCAGTTGACCTCATCTGGCCTGGAATCGCTCGAATCCCTCTACTTGCCAGGTGTTCTGCCACTCTTTCCACATTGTATCTGAAGTTTGTGTGGCTGGTATTTGATAGCCTTCCTATCAACGATCTTGAGAGCAGTAAATTACTCTCCCCTCCTTGCCAACCATCGTAGCCATGAGTCTGTATAACGACTTGGATGTGGTTGTTGAAATCATGAACACTTAAGGTCATGTCTGGCGCTGTATACGCTAGTTGCGTACCACCTGTCAGGTCTATCTCCATAGAACTGATTATGGCCCGATCATCAGACCATCTTGTGTCTCTTAAAACTACCAGGGCGTTTACCCCAGCGTTTCTCCTGTGGAGTGCATATAGTCTTATCATCACAAGACCTATATGCAGATGCTGCAACCCTTCTTGTACCAACTGGTTGTAGCTTTGTTGCGAGACAAATGGTAGCTCCACCTGAGCTCCATCTGTAACTAATACTCTTTCATCTGAGTAATGTTGGTATACTCGATGATTTCGTTCAGACCATCCAGCTTGGTATAAGGTCTCAGCTGGAACTTGTTGAGCCCTTCTGTACTGTGAATGGTTGAGCTCAACGTCTGGATTTAGTTGGGACTCCAGACTTCTTCTGTAATGCCTTCTTCCTGGCATTCTCCTTTGTGCTTCATGTGCTAATCGGCTTCTTAGCCTATAGCCTCTTATTTGATCTTCGACTGTGGGGTTTTGGTTGTTTTCTTGGCCGGATATACTTGGCCTGCCCACTGTTTCTGTTCTTATCTGACTCATTTTTGGCTCTTGACAGAGTCAAATATTTCTTTTGGATTTTTGAAAACAAAGAACTGTCCTGTTGTTTTCTTAATTTTTCTCACACTGGTCTCACCAAGGCTAAGTTTCTGCAAGCCTTTTTTGTAAATCGTCTATGGATTGTGCGAGGTTTTCTGTTTCTGGAACTCTGGTTTTCGCGGCCTCTAGCCTTCTGATTGCGGTTTTGCAATCTTCCAGATCTTCTTTGATTTTGACCAGCAGTTGGATTATTGTGTTGTTCTGCTTGATCAATGTTGTTGTGGCTCCTTTCGCAGATTCAGCTGGTTTTAGGAAGCCGTTTGCGGGTTCTTCAATCGTCTCGGTTGCCTTTAGAGCTTCTAGATAGATTGAACTCTTAGCGGTATTACGCCAGTCGTTCATAAGAAGTTTCTAGCTCGGCTGAGATTCGGCTCCGGTATCTCGTAAAAATATTTTAAAAATATCTTGAGAATTTGTTCGAATGTTTAACTAAATTAATCTCTTAGGAAATCTGGTTAAGTTGGAATACTGACTTTCAGTTTTCAAGTTTTCTAAGTCTACAGTTTAGGATTGGTCATATATAGTACTTCAAAAAGTACGAATCTTAAAGCAAGGGATACAATCTAATGGTTCAGTTTTTCTAGTGCCACAAATCCTTTGGCATCATGGTGCACCATAGCATTTCTCTATATATATATGAGGAGGAATCTGTAGCCGCCAAACTTCCAATCGCTCCATGGTACGTAGCAAATGTAAATGACCGATCTGGACTGTTGAAATCATTCTTCATATTAATATAGACTTGAAAACCAAATTTTACATTTTTTTGAATTTTTTTACTATTTTATTGGATGGTTGAAAATTTATTTATCTAACGATTTACAAACATCCAATTTTCAATTCTTTTGATAAAATAGTAAAAAGATTCTAAAAAATATAAAATTTGGTATCCAAGTCTACATTAGTATGGAGAATATTTTCAACGGTCCGGATCGACGATTTACACTTGGTATGATGAAGCGGTCGCGAGTGGCTACGGAATTGATGGCGGCTACGAATCCCTCCTCATATATATATATATATATATATATATTTGATGAAACTGAATTTTTTAATACTAAGAAAAAAAAATAAAAAAACACTAAAATTATAATTAATTAACTAATTAAACAACTTACGGGAAATGACCAAAACATTTATTAAAAAAAATAAAAAAAACTTAAACTATTTTTTATGTCACTACAATCATAATATCGGCTCAACAATGGTCGAGGCGTTTTATTTTTGAAGGAGAATATAAAGAAGATTGATGGCTACTTTCTATTGTTCGTATTTCTTAATTCTTATATGTATTCAGACGTGAGACGTGTCTATATATCTGTCGTAATTCGTAAAGTATTTTACATTAAATGACGAAAATATTGGATATGACGTTGATAGAACTAAAAGTTTCGTAAGCTATAATTTAACTCTTTCATCAAATATTTACTAAAAAATATTGTTTCATCGGTCGAAAAATTAACACGTTAAACAGTTGATATAAATATTTATGAACCTAACCCCAGGCCCCCACCTGACAGGATACTGATCTTCTGCCACGCAGCAGGTACGGATCGTTCAGATTTTTTGCATTGTAAACTACGAACGGTTCAAATTTGATTCAGAAAGTCTGAAATTATAAAATTTAATTTACACTAATCTCAATACAATCAAAAATAAAAATTTGTTACACAACACGCGTTTTTGCTGTTAGAAAATCTCATTCCCCAACTGACCACCTCCTAGTCCCTACCAAAAGAAAAGAAAAGAAAAATAATAAGCACAACCACCGGTAGCAAAGAACCTTGGCATTTCTTTATAAATTGAAAGACATCATTTCCTTCTTCAATCTTCAGTGCTCCACCAATCTAATTGCCTCTCAACATCAACAAGCCATCACAGTAGCCCATCTAGTAAAATTTGATTGTTTGAAGTTAACACTCAAATTAAGTGTAAAAGATGAGCTCTCCTGTACCTGCATCACCGCGATTTTTCTGGGGCGATCAACCGGAGGCGGCCGAGTTTTACACCTCTCAAGGCGTGAAACACCATCAATCTTCCTACCAATCCCCTAATGGCCTCATCTTCACACAATCCTTCCACCCGATTGATCGTGCAACGGGTGAAGATGTACCGATTAAAGGTGTTGTTTTCATGACGCACGGCTACGGCTCTGACACCGGTTGGACGTTTCAGACCACTGCCATAGCATATGCCACATGGGGGTATGCCACATACTGTGCCGACCTTCTAGGTCACGGCCGATCTGATGGAATTCCTGGTTACTTAGGTGACTTTGAGACGGTGGCCGGTGCATCACTGTCTTTCTTCCTCGCGGTGCGCAAAGACCCTGTGTATGCAGATCTTCCAGCATTTTTGTTCGGTGAGTCGATGGGTGGGGCTGTGACTATGTTGATGTACATGCGGTCCCCGCCGGATACATGGACCGGTTTTATTCTCTCGGCCCCGCTTCTGATTATTCCGGAAGATATGAAGCCGTCTAAAGTGAGACTGTTTTTGTTCGGTTTGCTATTCGGCATGGCAGATACGTGGCAAGCTATGCCCGACAAAAAGATTGTCCAGAATTCGTTCCGTGACCGCGACAAGCTCCGTCTAATGCTCGCCAACCCAAGGCGGTACAAAGGCACTCCCCGTGTAGGTACAATGCGGGAAATTGCACGCATTACTCAGTATTTGCAGGAGAACTTCGCGACTGTAACCGTGCCATTTTTGGCAGTGCACGGTACGGCTGATGGAATGACAGCGCCTGAGGGGTCGAAAATGTTGTACGAAAAGGCCAAGAGTGCAGATAAGAGCCTGATTTTGTATGACGGGTTCTACCATTCGCTGATACAAGGCGAATCCGAGGAGAACAGTAAAAGGGTTTTAGCAGATATGAGGAAATGGATCGACGAGCGCGTGAAGCGGTACGGATGCGGCATAACAAAAACCATCAAGGTGGAGGAAATCGGAGTAGCCACAGTGCCGATATCAGAGTAATACAGAGAGTGGAGCAACAAGTATGTTCCTTTTTCTATCAACGTTGTATAATTAGAATTAGAATTAGAATTATCAAGTTTTATCTAGTGTGATGAGGCACAAGACACAAATTCTTTATGGGGAGGTTTTGAATTCAAACTTTGCTAGAGATTATTTTTAGAAGGTTTTAAATTTATTTTCTAGTTTGTTTGTGAGTGTGTTGTAATATTACGAACAATGAATAAAAAAAAAGTGTTAACAGTTTTTTTTCTTGCTCCTGCGACTTGGTGGAGTTGTATGGTAACTGTTCCTTCTTTGTTTTTGTTATGTGCCGAAATTGTTTTGCTTTTGGGTTATTAATTTCCCTTTTCGAAATTAAATCGCTAGACCAAAAACCTCTGATTTGAATTAATTGTGCAAGCATTATCGTTTTATAATCCGACAAATGGTTGCAATTAATCAGATCCAGATTATAATTAAGCATGAGCATAAACAAAAAAATTCGAAGAAAATTAATCAGTTCTTCTATTTTTTTATTAACTTCAGATTATTTTTTTTTTGTCCATTCATGGATCAAAAAAGCAAATAAGCTATTTGAGTTCGAAGCGTCGATGAATACATAACATCTAGGTCAGGATACAAGTATTTTTCATATAAATAACATGGAGGATTTTGATCGAGCGTTCCCAATAGTAGAGCCAGAATCATACCAAACTCCGTTTATCTGCAGAAGGCTTGGAGGCTATTCGAGAGATTGACGGCTATTTCGGTATGTCATGACCAAATTTCTTAACTGGTGCTTAAACAGTTTGATCTGGTATTGATAATTTGATATCGTTACTGTCATGCACTACCTTGTACTGGTACAATACCACTTGAGTACTGGCTATGTCCTTCCAATTTATCATTCTTATCTTTTGGTTTTTCGAGATACATTCTTTAGGTGATATTTCATATCAAGGTCATTTTGCACCTGTAGCACTGGCATGGCCATGAAATTTCTCATCCGTTGGTGTTTATAAATTAAGCGGAGCTTTAACATAGCGGTAAAATTGTTGTTTTTGATCAAAAGATCACGGGTTCGGATCGTAAAAATACATAAAAATACTGCATACAAAGACTTCAAGATGATCCGATCATTCTCCAAATCCCGTAAAGCACTACGTGCACTGAACTGCCCCTTTTTTTATATAAATTTGCTTGTAATAATATTTACACGCTAAAATAGACTAACAAAGTAACAAGTATCATATCTTATCCATCACTGAATTATAAAGGAATATTGAATGAATGAAGGATCATTATTACAAAATAATTAAATTATCAATTGTATAAATAAATAATAAAAAATCATTTATTTCACACAAATATATCTCTACATAAATGTATAAAATAAGAGAAAATATTTAAATTTTCAATCTTTCGTCCTCCGTTACCACTCTTTTTCATATTTTGTTTTATTCTTATTTTTATTTTGTCTCATTTCTTTTTTGAATGTTTCTTTCTTTCCTTTTGTAGTGCATCTTTCTTCTTCCTTTTTCTTTCTTTTATAATTTTTTCTTTTTCATACCTTCTCTTCGACGAGAAATTATTAGAAACAACAAGAAAATTGTCAAAGTAAAAAATAATATTTAAAGTGACGACAGATTTGAGAACGAAGAAGTGATGACTGACCTGAGAACGAAGACGAAAGAGAACGGACGACCTTGCGACTGCTTCAAACTTTCTTCGTATTCACCATGGTTGTTATCTTTTTCACAAAAGAAAGAAACAAAAGGTGAAAAGTTAAAATATAAATGTTCATCTAATATAAACACCCGATTAGTAGTGTGAATAACTTTTTCAACTAGTATGAACACTTCTAGTGTTAGTATGAACATTCTGAATGTTAGTATGAACACCTGAAAATTAGTATGAACACCTTGGATATTACTATGAACACTTGGAAAGACAATATGAACATCTTGAATGTTAGTATGAACATTCTGAATGTTAGTATGACCACCTGAGAAGTTAGAATGAACACATATTTTATTTAGTATGACCATCATAGGAGCTATTATGATCACATCCTTAGTTAGTATGAACATTTGAGATGTTAGTATGACCATCTATTTTTATTTAGTATAATCACCAGAGGAGTTAGTATGACCCCATTTTTAGTTAGTGTTAGCACTTGAGTAGTTAGTATGATCACATTATTAACCAGTATGACCACTTGAGATTGTTAGTATGACCAATAGAGAAATTAATATTATCACATTTTTAGTTAGTATGAGCACATTTTAATCGTTTTAAATGTTATTTTAAGCACAAAATAACATTTGATCTTTGAACAAACGTAACTTTTGACTCATAACTCAAATTCGCGAGTTTGAATACTTTTCAGAAATGGCAAGACACGACACACATACTTGAAAAAAATTGATTCAAATTATTTGATTTTTGTTTCGTTTGATTCATTGATTTTCTTCACAATTTCTAGAAATGAGAGAATTAAGATAAAAAATTAATAAAATGCTAAAGTTATAACTTACATTATAATGTTAATAATGATAGTTACTAATTAAGAACTAAATACTTTGTAAATTAAATAGAGTTTAGTTGATAAACGAAATATATTTCTAAATTCTAAATGAAATCATTCGACACAATACATTCAGTTAAGAATATAAAATAAGATCTCATAAATTTCTTTAGTTTATTCAATTTACAATTATAATACAGGATTTCATTTTCTATCATTTTTTATGATAATTGACTTCCTACTTTAGTTATTGGGAAAATAACTAAGGAAGTGAGAGACGATATAAATGTTGAAATACTTTATATTCTGTCATTGTTATTTTATTTTGTTGGTTTTGTCGACAACATTAGGCATGGGGCCCTCTGTGTAAACGAATCAGATAATAATTGATTTGATTAAGATTTATATTCGAAAAATAATAAAAATATTTAATTTGTATTCATATTCGAAGATATATGTATCTGTATTCATATCCGTAAAATTGTAACAGATAAGATATGATTTGACTATAATCTATCCGTATGTGATCGTTTAACTATTATCTAATTGTATCTTAATTATCCGAAGGTATTCGTATCTGAATTCTATAATTGTATCCGAGTTCAAAACCGGAAAATATCTATTATATATGTTTTATTGGATTTTGCATGTAGATAACAAATCTAATTAGTTTTAGAGCTAGCTCATGTTCACGTCTCATATTTTTTTATAATTCATTGATGTATTTGAATAAACATACAACAAATCTAGAATATTTTAATTATTTGAATTATATTACCATTCGTATTTGTATTCGTCTGATATTTCATTCTTGTCCGATATCCCGATTATTATATTATTCGTATTAGTATTCAAGATTTGTACATGTTCAAAAAATTATAATGAATAAAAATACGATAAGACAATTATACATATGTTCGTATCTGATCCGTTTACATCTCTACCTCCATGCAACAATGCTTTTCATAAGTGCATAAAAAATGTAAGAATTAGTGAAGCCCATGCACAATTACTATTTTTCTAACTTTATGTGTGTAATTTGTCACCTTTATAGTTAAATACAAGATCCTCGATAATACAATTTGAAAATTAAGTCTAGGTACATGTCTTAATTTGTCTATGTCTAGCTCCGCCACTGTTGATTGGTCTACACCAAGAAATTTTTATATCAATTTGTCCTCTGAAATATCAAAAGGAATTTCTCAATTTAATTTTTCAGTACCAATTTCAATGCAGGAATGGCCAATCCAATTGAGAAACAAAATGTGGATTAAGTTAATTTATTTGGTTAACCAACAAATGCATTTAAACATGAGCCGGAAGGCGCTGACAATCACCGCAACCGAATAAAAATCTGCATCGCAATAAAATAGAACAAAAGTAAATAATTTCGTTTTATTGGAAACCATCTAATACCATTATACCAATAATATTTTGTTAATTTTTAAATCGAGTCATAAATGACGCAAATGTATCATGCATGGACGTGACTCGTGAGTCACGTGATATTATTTCTTTACAATTCTTTTGGCAGTAGAAATCACGAGGGAGTTTCATATTGGCAAACTCGAATGAGATATTGTCATATTGAGATCCCATCTCGGAGCAAGATAACTAATATTCTATCTCCTTTCACGTGCTCATTTAATTAGCTAACATGCAAGAAGGGACAGATTCAGTATTCTCGTCAGGGGTTCAAGATTTACGGGTTTTTTTCAGTATTCTCGTCAGGGGTTCAAGAAGGGACAGATTCAGTATTTTTTTCAGAGGTTCGAAATGATGGTTATTTCTAGAATTTTTTTTTACATGGTCATTTATGCAAACAAATTCAAATACATTGTCATTTTTGAATTTTTTTAATATATATGGTCATTTTTGAAATTTTTTCCAGGGGGTTCAATTGCACTCCTAGAGCTATGTGGCTTCGCCATTGCATGCAAGTAGGCATTTGAAAACGGGCCGGATCGGAAAGGGCCGGATCAAACTTGCTCGGGTCAACGGATTGATCGGGACACATGTTGGACGGGTTGATGGATTTGTCGGGTCGGATTTTGACGGGTTTGCACGGGTTTTTCACGAGTATGAGTGGCTTTGCACGGGTTTGTGCTGGTTTGGACGGGTTTGCATGGGTATTGCATGGATTAATGGCGGGTTTATGACGGGTTAGACGGGCCGGGCCGGGTTTAACACGAGTTTTTTCCAACAAGGTTGATCGCTACCCGTCTTTGGTCCTCGATTTTTTTGGACGAGTCCGCACGAGTTTGCTCTCGGGTCGAAGGTCACGGCCTCGGGTTTCTTGGGTCGAGTTGAACCCATCGAGATTTTGTCAAATCCCTACACACAAGTTTTCCTTTAAAAAGTTTCAAAAGTACTGTTCGTATCGTTTCGTCTAATTATAATTATACCTGAATGGCCGAATATATGAGAAGATACAGTACTTGGACATAGGGGCGGAACCAGAACACCGAGTTAGGGGATCGATTTGTAAGTATAATCTAATTTTGATGTTATAAAGGCGTCAACATTCAATTCTGATCAAATTATACAATTTTTTAATAATTTTTTTCAATTTTAGTCAAAATTTTAACTAAAATCTTATCATTTAATTAAATATAATTAAAAATTAAACAAGCAGTTCAAACTTTTTTGGATCAAAGAGAGGCTGTTGCCCACCTTGACCCTCCGTTGGTTCCGCCCCTGCTTGGACACTGCCAATACGTCGTCGAGTCAGGATGAAGATCTACAATTGTAAGTTGACTTTGCATTTTTTTTTTGAAACATTGGTATTGCAGGCTGAGGTATAT
Source organism: Eleocharis quinqueflora (assembly GCA_964058865.1). Taxonomy (NCBI): domain Eukaryota; kingdom Viridiplantae; phylum Streptophyta; class Magnoliopsida; order Poales; family Cyperaceae; genus Eleocharis; species Eleocharis quinqueflora. The sequence goes on along the minus strand of CAXKVX010000308.1, from coordinate 21,934 downwards.
GGAAGTGCAAACGGACAAAGATCATCGGTTCAATAGAATTATCAATACTATAGTTAAAGTTAGCTCAGTGTCGGCATGTTCAATTTTTTTGACACTCTGACACGTTATTTTGCTATTCAATTTACATTGTATGTGTGTTCAAGTTATCAGACATGCGACACGCCGACACGTCATTAATGAGACACATAATTAATTTCACACATAAATTGGTAACATTCATTTGTTCATAAAATTATTTAAAAAAGAGGGATCACTTGACAATAAGTTATTTTAACAATTTTGCTAATTAAATTTTAAATAATAATATAAGAGTGAGTCTGATATGAACAAAATTTTTAAACACAAATCAGTTACCATCTTTGATGTTTATGAATAAGTGTGCAAATAAATTGATATACATGAGTAATAGTGTAATTAAGTTAATTTGATTCATAATATAATACATAACTAGTCTGCTATGAACAAAAAGATTTAAATAAAAATTAATTATATTCGTCATCAACAAATTGTACAATTAAATTTATTTTACATTAATAATAATATTATACAATTAAATTTATTTTACATTAATAATAATATTAGTACAATCAAGTTAATTTTGATTGATAGATAAAAATTAGCCTGTTATATGTACATCTAGGTGTGATATTTAAATCGAAACCCTGTTTAACCCGACCCAATTTCCTCGCTTGTAGAACTTGTTCAGAAATTACAGGAAGTCCAATTTGCCAAGCACATATGCTGATATGCATCCACCACCGACATGTTGGTGCTTCGCAAGTCGCCACCCATGTGGAGTGGTGAAGTGGTCGGGTGGGCTGCATCTCCGGAATGAGATCTTCTAACGCGTAACAAAAATACTATACGTGCTGCGCAGTAAATCTAAACGTTTGATTTGCATCGAGATTCGTGCAAGCTAAATTTTATTATATCAGACCTCCTTAATCAAATCTGAATCGTCCATAACCTACAACGCAGGAAATCTGAGCGATCTGTACCTGCTGTGCGGCAGAAGATCAGTGCCCCTGCATCTCCTACCAAGACTATTTTGCCTTTCCAATGTAGACGTGGTAATGGAGTGATTCGGAACTATATTTTAAATGTGTTCTTTTTCCAGACTTTTGCTGGTACCAAACCAATCAACATTAAAATGCTTAAGGCTGTACAAAGTAATATGGAATACCAAAAGTTGAAGTCAAACACCTTCGATTCATGCTCTGGTTGGTTGACATACCAGATCCAATTAAGCCTTTTGTTCTTCAGCCCATATAGCACAACAAACATGTGTATTGTGGGCTAGATCAAAGTATAGGCACTGCCACTGATTTGCCTCTTTCGTTATTGGTGTGTTTGTTCGAGCATGCGTGTAAAGGCGAGCTTAACCAGGCCCATAACTAAATTGGGCTATTTAATCATTAAAATCAATTTTGTCAATTTTGACAACTTTGTCAATAGAAAAAGTTTACTTTCGAACTTATAGTTATTTTTTAATTTGATGCGATTTGAATGTAATTTAATGCTTAAAAATTATTAACTTTCATATTTGAGCGATTAATAACTAATAATCGATCGAGTATGAAATTACATTCAAATTGCATCAAATTAAATTTTTTTTTTATAAATTCATTAATGTGCCTATAAATTATTTTTTAAATTTAATTTTTCTATCAATATATTTAAAGTTTTATTGTCAAAATAGTCATTATCAAATGATTCTTCCTCAAACTTTTTTTCGGACATATATGGGTCCCGAATCTCTCCTCAAACTCGAACTATTTTTCCTTTTCAACATCAAGTCAATATCCAATCGCACAACTGATGACTATGCTGCCACGATTGCTTATTCCTGACCAAGAAGAAATGAAACAGAACTTCTGCACCAGCATCTCTAATCCAATTGCATCTAGCGCCAGTTCATTATTTTCTTATTGTATTTCCCACCTTTCTTTATCAAAACATTGCTCAAGTAGATCGTCGACTCGAGGCTCAGGCGTGTTTTTTTTCTTTTCACTTCTCTCTTTTTCTATATTTTATCTCTTTGTTTTCAAAATCCGTTTTTCAGTTAAACTGTTGAAGCCAAGTACCTGAGAGGAGCTGAGACCAAGCTCACTGAAATAATCAAATGGCCGTAACAGTAAATAGCCATCTATCTGGGCCTATATCAGCAGGCATACAGAGAAAATGTATACACTGCATTCCAACTGGCACAAGTCTCCTTCGTGTTCCCCGCTTGTACCCGGAAAGAAAGCTAGTGCTCCGAAAGAGCTCGGCACAACAACAAAATGCAACAGAATCGGTATATGTCAAACAACTGGTACAGTTCCTGTACGATGATTTACCGCATTTGTTCGATGAACAAGGGATCGACCGGTCCATGTACGATGAACAAGTCCGGTTTCGCGACCCGATAACAAAACATGATACCATTGATGGGTACTTATTCAATATCAAGTTGTTGAAGGTGCTGTTTCAGCCTGATTTCCAGCTGCACAGCGTTAAACAGGTGTGTGAATTGATGCCTTTAAGGTGTTTGCATTAATGTTTGTGTAGGAAGATTGATTTTTTGGGCTTTTGGCATATTACAACAAATATGCTAGCCATTTGTATATAATAATAAATAGTGCTTATTATGCAACTAAATACCAGCTAGGTAAATGGAAATAAGACATTTATCTTTATTGTAGCAGCATCGGCATTATATGTTGTTATCGAGTTTGAGATAAATTATACATAACACCAACCATCAGTTACTGAGCCCTTTCTTAAGCCCAAGTTACACCTCAGTTGCATAGAAATCTAGGCATCAACGCCAACTTGTAAAGCTGTGTTATGCTTTGGATTTCCACCCTTTGGTATTGAAGTCGTTGAGCTACCATGGTGGGTAATTCAATTAATTGTAGATGTATTACAATTGAAGAAGCCTACCCCAATTTGTTTGGGACTAAAAGGCGTTGTTGTTGTTGTTGTTGTTGGGTTACAATTGAAGAAATTTGATTTAGACAGGACCATATGAGATAACGACTAGATGGACAATGGTTATGAAGTTTATTCTACTTCCCTGGAAGCCTGAGTTAGTTTTCACCGGCGTCTCGATCATGGGCATCAATCCCCAGACTCAGAAGTTTTCTAGTCACGTGGTAAATTTTGATATCCCATTCTCAGTTCAGTATATATTATTTTTATTGTTATTGTATTGCAAAATGAATGTAAGAGTTAGGTGCATATCTTTATTTTATGGTTCAATACCTCTACTGTTATTTTTGGTTGCTTCCTGGAAAGAACAACTAGGTTAAATTGAAGTATTTAAGAAAACATAAGCCAAAAGCTTAATGCACAGCTAAGGACTCATTGTGGTGAATCACGACTTGACTGTTTAGTTGATATTGGCTCCCCACATTTTGTTTTTTGGTGTCAATCCTTAGACCATGAAGTTTCCAGTCACTTCGTTACTTCTTGTTAAGTCTGTGCTGTTGTATATGGCTTAAAAGCTGCAATGCAACCTTTTATAGAATTTGTATTCCTGGACCCCTTTTTTGCACTATATACGGTTACATTCCCCTTTCTCAGCACAGATATGCGCAGCACACGCACACAATCGCACCATTTTTGTTTCTATTTAATTTGATTCTATAATAGAAGGAATACGTTGAGATTCTTGTAAGTTATTTTAATTATTTTGGTGGGCCAGTACAATATGTATGGCTGTCAAGTCATGATAACTTCTGTTATTTCTACATGTTCCAGTCCTGCAAAATACTTTTTTGGATGATCTTGGATACCTCTATACAATAACCAACTTAACTTGATGAACATGGCAAGTATTTCAGAATAAATCTTCTTTACATTTTGAAATTTTTTTTCTCAACTGTTGTCAGGATATTTGGGATTCAATAAACAACAATGAATATTTCTCCTTTGAAGGCTTGGTGAATGTTTTAAAGCAGGTACTTTTTGTTCTACTGAAGTTAACCCCACAATTGTAATCCCAGATCTTGAAATTGATCCAGGTTAACTCTGTCCTCGGTCAATAGCCTGATATGCTCAGTCCTTATATGAAATAAACAAATGGTAGTTCTTATGCTACCAGGTTATTTCATAGATATGCATAGAACTTCCAAATTGAACTCATTGGGTTTGTTCTGTCTATTTTTAATTTGTAGCTGAGAATTTACAAGACTCCTGATTTGGACACGCCAAAGTATCAGATACTCAAGAGAACGTCGCATTATGAGGTTTCATCTCAAAATGCATTTTTATGTTTATTTCAATTCAATCTCTCATGTAGATACTGAAGTACAAATTTTGACCAGCCTAGAATCACTATAAACAAGACTGAAATTGATCCTCTCCTCTAAAAGTTTACACTGTATAAAAGCATCTAACTATGATCATCAATGTAATTGATGGTACTATTACTGATATGAAACAGTTTACTGCCTATACTCTTTTCCCGTAACAATTTGTTATCATGTGACTTGTACAAATATAGGTGAGAAAATATGCTCCTTTTTTGGTAGTTGAATCAAAAGGAGACAAACTTTCAGGCTCCTCTGGATTTAACAATATCACCGGGTTAGAAAATTTCTCCCACTCATATGTGTTTTTTCATGTTTTTATTAAACTTTGTAAGGGCTTTTGTATTTGCTGATCGAAGTATGAATGTATCACATATATCACGTATCGCATTTAAGATGAAAAGTGGTATACCATCACTCTGTATTTTTATAACAAAATCATTTTATCTATAGTGATTGTTATATCAATTTGGTACAGGAATTAGAGTAAAGCTACGGTGCTCCTAGAAGCACCAAGGCTTTCCTTGCTCTTAACTCAAAAACATCATTAGACATCTTTAAATTTCGATTTATTATTCTCAATAATTTGATTAATTTCTTATATCAAAATTTAGTAGGAAACTAAAATTTCTACTTTTAGAGTACATGTTTTGATTTATTTTTTTTCAAAATGATCTAGTTTTATATATAAATATTGAGTATTTTATTATTATTTTTCAAAAATTCAAACAAGAAAAATACTTAAAAACTCGAAAAATAGAAATATTTTGTTTCCTACTAGATTTTGATATAAAAAAATTATTGAACATAATAAATCAAAATTTTAAGTTGTCTATTAAGGTTTTTGAGTTGAGAGCACGGGAGGCCTTGCTGCTCCTAGGAGCACCATAACTTCACTCCATGGGATAGCTTTACTCCATGAGAGTAGTTATTTACTTATTTGTATATATCTATTGCACTAGTTTCAAATAATTTTGCCCTTATGATAGGGTGTTACCCTAATCTTTAACTATGGGAAATAAGTTTTTGGGCACAAATACATCGGTTGGGCCTATAAAGCATGCTTTTGGTCTGGAGGAACCACTTCACTTCTCTTCAATTTGTCGCAGAGACTGGTACCTTACAAAAATGCTGAGGTCACACTCTGCCTATATTTCTGATCACTAGCTAACATGCCACCTTAACCCTGTCCTAACACTGAAAAGACCCTACCTCGGCTTGGTACTATCCTAGGACTGACCTCATACCAGTCTGATACCATACACTATTTCAAGCTATGGAACTATGCTTCTCTTTCGTAAAAATTGGATAGCTGGATCATATTTTATATTTTTTCGGTTTTTTATGGGTTTATGAGGTTTGTCTGTTACAACAGTATACATGGTATGCTCTAGATTTATGAGGCACCAGTGAAGTGTTTTAAATCAACTTTTTTTTTCACATTGTAGGTACATATTTGGTAATAACTCTTCATCTGAAAAGATACGTATGACTACTCCAGTGTTCACTCAGGCGTCAGATGATAATCTTTCAGATGTTTCTATACAAATTGTTCTACCTCTGGACAAAGATTTGAACAGGTACATTATTATATGACAAAGTTGCAGATTTATTCTTTAGTTAAAAAAACAGTGGTGGTTCCCCATTAACTATTGAGTGAATCTGTTTTGTTATCATATTAGTTCATGCATGATCATTGAAAAAGAATATTTGCAATTGAATTTATTGAGAGAGTTTTTGGTTTTTGGGAAAAGTAAAAAAATGAGTTTGTGAACTCATTCATTGGCATACTTCTTTCTATTAAAATATAAGTTAATAACAAACTGTCACCTTTCTTAGGGTGCTACCATTTTCAGAGGCATGCCAATGTTAAATTTTTGTAAGGTGTGTATGTAAATTTTATGGTTTTTTAGGATCATGCTGAACCCAAAACACAATATTGCTCAGAACAGGAATTGCTTTCTTTTTATTATTAGTTTGCCATCTCCAAATGTCGAAGAGGTCAAGATAAGAAAGGTAGAAGGCGTCATTGCAGCTGTTAAGAAGTTCAGTGGAAAACCCACCGAAGAGGTGGTAAAAGCTAAAGAAAAGGATTTACGGTCCGCACTACTTAAGGATGGACTGAAAGCTGAGAAAGGTTGTTTGCTAGCTCGGTACAATGACCCAAGAACATCAGCTTTTGTCATGGTATAATTTCTTTTCAAATTAACCTTTTTAAATTTTGTTTAGTACAAAAGTAAATTTTGTAATTAATTTTTTTACTAACTTTTAAATCCATTTCCATATTACAGAGGAATGAGGTGCTGATACAGTTAAATGATTTTACACTGGAGTAGTACAGTGAAGAATTTTTGGAGGTGCATTTCTTATCATTGTCTAGACTCTAGAGATCTTGCTGAAATTTTACTATTTTCTGAGTGAACCTTGAATAGCTTCAAGATAACATACTTCAGATATTAAGGTCTGTTAATAGCCAAAGCTAATGTTTTTCTATGCCAATGACAATAAAGGGAAATGATTTTTTTTTTGTTCCCGCATAATTTTTTTAAGTATGATTGATGAGATTTAAAGAAATTTTGATTCGGTACAACCATGGAAATCGATCTAATGATGATGTATTTATGCTTTAAAAAATAAATGCGTTAAATTAACTTATATAGCTTTATTTTTCTTTACTAAATGAATTCGAAACTTATATACTTGAAATATAAATGTGCTATTCCTAAAGTAAATTGGTTTTAACGATTTGAATTCTTTATTCAAAACAAATCCAACAAAAATTTATAGCTAAGATTGCTAACTACTTTAGTAAGCCTACTAACTTGATTAAAAAAAATTCTTACCTAGAAGCAATCGTGAGTGTGCTCTTTTTTTTTCCTACTAGATATAATGACAACCATTTATTGTAATATCGTGACAAGCAGTTTAGAATTTCATCAAAATCCAAAAGTAAATTATAGCTTAGGATTTTATCGTTTGATAGACCATATATCAAATATATAAATTAAAACATTAGTTAATTACTGATCGATCGAAAGCTAATAAAGAATTATCAAATTTTGAAACCACGATGTTTCTCACCGAATCCAAACATTTCTGTATTACTCTAATATTACCACTTGTCCCAATTGTCTAGATTCTGCTATTGAATATTGTTTTAATAAAATACAAAACAAATTTTGTACCTATTGACTTGCTAATCCTATATTTGAATGTCATTATTCTTTTATAAATCATCGTCATACCTTCTTGTAATCTTCTTTCTCACTTTGTCTATTCTAAATTATCTTTTTGCACTATCTGTTTTTTAATAGAAGAGAAACAATAGCAAACAACCAACGGGTCCACATTTACCACAAAAAAAAAAAGAGCAGCAGCTAATTGTAACTAAACCACCATACAAAGTTGATTCATTGAATATCTTATCTCAGCAATTGGTACTGGTACCACTGTACCAGACACCAAACCTTTCTCGTACCAGTAATTTATTAACCCACTATATCACAGTACACATCACATATATCTGAACTTTTTTTTATCAAAATAAAAAGAAATAACATATATCTGAACTAAATTTTATAGAAGGCCCCTTAGATTTGTTGCAAATTATGCGATTACTACTGGCACGATAGAACCACAGCTGTACTGAATTTTTGTATTTTTTTTCTATGATGCTGATACTTCAGTGCAACTTTATGCCTAGAAAAGTTACGTGCTAAATTTTAACATAATATTTTAACATCTCTTATTCGCTTGTGAGACAGCTTCAATTATGTTTCTTGCTGAGTATTAGAGGAATTTTTTATTTAACAAATGATATTTTAAGAAATAGCTCCTGATTTTGAGCCAGGTCTCAAACTCCAATCAGGATTTTGCTTGTTGTATCCACTTTAGACTTAGAATGATCCACTTTGAACTTGATACTGTTACCAGACCTAACTTCTAATTATTTTTTTCTTGTTTCGATATTTAGCATTTTAATTGTCAAGTACTCTCTCTTAAATTGTATTTTTTTATTTCACTCTAAAAAAAGATCATAGCTGCCAATATGAACCTCAAATCTTTGTGAAGAGACACAAACCTGGCTTCTGTCGAAAGGCATTGAAAAAAAAATAGATATGAAAGTTAATGGAACCTTTTTTTAGAAAAAAAATGCAAATATTCCGTTCTGAGAGGATCTGAAAATTCGACTTACTCCGATCACATCTTTTTCCTAGTTTTGATTTAAAATCAATTATAAAAAAATGAATGTTTCTTGACAAAAACAAATAGAACATGCAAGCTTTGAGAAAGAAAAACAATAGGCCGAAAAGGGAAAAAATTAATGTGAACAGCAAAAATAACAAACCTGAAAATTTTGTTTATTACATGGAGCGTTCTAAAAGGATATGCTACAAAGTTATCAGATTGAGACGATGGAATATTCGAGAATTACTTGGAATGAAAAATTCAATTTTACACACACTTTATTAAACCACTAAAATATCTACGTGGTTGTAAAAAAAACAAACAAACAAAATGATGCATGCGCCGTATCTACTTTAGAAGATCCACAAATAATTAGCATTCTGACGTATTACATTTTCTGAATTTCGATATGCGGTCATAAAAGACGACACCTTTCACCTTTGGAAACACTACATCTTTATCTGAAGTTCTAAACACCTTCCTAAAAAAATAGCAGCCTCTAAAAACATTTTTCTTTATTTTTTCTTTTTTAACGATGCCTAACTTGGCGTGCAAACTTCTCTCGCCAAAGGACCCTCCAAAATTTGTCTCTTTATTTAATAGGTAGGCAGCCAGTAGCAACTATAAATTATCTACACATACCCTCCAAAATTTGTCTCTTTATTTTAATTTGCATTCATAGAACAGCTCTAAACTGCTCTCATGACTCATTTCAATGAAGAAAAACCTCATTTTGTATTGATCCCTCTAGTGGCACAAGGCCACTTAATCCCCATGACCGACTTGGCACGCCTCTTGGCCGAAAGAGGCGTCCATGTCAGCCTCATAACCACCCCAACCAATGCTGCCCGTATACGGCCCATTGTGCAGCGCTCAATCGAGTCCAACCTCTCCATCCAACTTGTCGAGCTGAAATGCCCGTGTGCTGAAGTCGGCATCCCCGACGAGTGCGAAAATTTTGACCTAATTGAGGGTACTTATTTCTTATCTCTTTTCAAAGCCTTGGAGCTACTCAGAGATCCCTTAGAGCAATATCTCCGAAACTACCACATGCCCCCTAGTTGCATCATATCTGATGGATGCAATCCTTGGACTGTTGAGGTTGCACGAAGATTGTGTATCCCGAGGTTTGTGTTCCATGGATCCTCATGTTTGTTCGCTCTATGCGATCACATAACAAGTAAATACAAGATACTCCATCATGTAACCGACTATACTGAGGAGTTCATAGTACCCGAAATGCCTCTGACTCTCCGGTTTAATAAAGCAAACGGGCCTTCGTTCTTTAATGCACCTGGTTGGGAGAAGCTCCGCGATGACGCAGTTGAGGCAGCGAGAACAGCAGATGCAATAATCCTTAATACTTTTGAAGACCTTGAAGAACAGTTTATTCAATTATATGAGAAACAATTAGGAAAAAAAGTATGGACGGTTGGACCCCTCAACCTATACAACAAGGATGAGTATTCCAAATCCTTAAGAGGAAACAAATTGGGGTTAGAGAAGCAACAAATGGTGTTAAATTGGCTCGACTCACATAAACCCAAATCGGTTTTGTACGTAAGTTTCGGTTCCCTTGCTCGTAAAAGCAATTTACAACTAATGGAGCTAGGTTTTGGCCTTGATGCCACAGAGAAACCATTTATATGGGTAATAAAGGAGGCAGAAATCACGCCGGAAATGGACATATGGTTATCAGAACAGTTCGAAAATAAGGTCCAACAGAAAGGGCTCATATTGAGAGGGTGGGTCCCACAACTGACTATTCTTGCTCATCCTTCGATCGGAGCGTCTGTAACGCACTGTGGCTGGAACTCCATGTTAGAGTCCATATCACTAGGGATACCGATGATCACATGGCCTCACTTCTCAGACCAGTTCACCAATGAGAAACTTGCAGTAGATGTAGAAAAACTGGGAGTGTCATTTGGCATTGAAACACCGACCTGGATGCCTGCCAAAGATGACGATGCCATTTTTGTTAACAGAGACGACATAAAAAATGCAGTTCTGAAACTGATGGAAGATGAAGAAGAGGCGAAAGAAATGAGAACAAAGGCTGCAGAGATGGCAGAGAAGGCGAAAAAGGCAATGGAAAAGGAAGGATCATCATACAACAACATCACACGGCTTATAGAGAGTATCATGCACAAATAATGAAATTACTTTTTTTGTGTTTATGTATTTTGATTTAATACTGTTGGAATTGAGAAGTCAAATTCGATAAAAAAAAAGTTTGAATTATATTTTATATAATTAATCTACTATTACATTAAGTAATATAAAATATGTCATATAAATATGTCTAATTAAGAAATGACATAATATATATTTTGTCAATTTTTTTAATATGATACATATAAAATTAAAGTAGATTAATTATAATTATTGATGAATTAATTCTAATTAATTATAATATGTCCTACATCAATTTCTGTAGTTAATCAATTTCTGCAAAGAATTTGCTGATTTTGCACTATCACAAATAATTTACTGTTATTTGACAATGCGCACGACTGCACGAGGATAATTTGTTGTATCTTAATTTCTCAATTGTTTGTAATATCAAAAGATCTCAGAGAAGATTCATCATCGATTAATCCAGACTATAACCTTGGCTGCACAAATAACCGACAACTCGCCAACAATTAAGCCTAACGACTATATTGAGTACCAAGTTGTAAATTACTATATTAGAATTATACAAATCCTTTTAATTTAGCAATTAATAGAAAACATATAAGGAAGTAGCAACAAAGAAAGAGCCTATAAGGAGTTGTAATCTCTTGTGATGAGCAATTAAAAAAATACTATCTTTTCGCATAATACTCTTGTCAGCTTTTATCTAAAAAATAATATTGTATTGAGCGAAATTGAGAGGCCTCAGAAATTCTAAATTGTCAACCAAAAGAAGGTTGCAAGATATCGTGACACCAACAATGGAAAAAGTTTTTTACGGGCACCATTCTCACATACAAATTATCCATCATGTGTGAGATCTATGTATCTCTTTCTCCATAGCAAAGGTAAATTGAGCCATATCACTGGTAAAACTGAGATATCGATAGAACCAACAAATGACACAAAGAAGACTCTTCCAAAAATTGGTAAAACTAATTTGAAAACCAATTAGATAGTCAAATCAATTTTGGTAAATGGCCTACAAGGTTCCCAAAGAATCCAATCCAGATCAGATTGATTCTTATTTGAACCATATAAAAGTTTGTCATGATGTTGCGAAACAAATTGGACCTCTAAATGGGTCTGAGATGCAGTGTAAATGCAATCAGAAACGAAATCCTCCGTGAAACATTTTGTTAGGAGAACTTTTATCGTGCATCGTTAGATTGAAGATCACGGTTCGAATTAATAATAATAAAATATTTCTGAATTATATTGTTGATGATATTACGTTAATCTTTAATCTGACGGTTCAGATTTAGTTTCGCAGAGAAAAAATCCGCAGAGAATGCGGTTCCAAATGCAGTCTTTTTTAAAAAGTAAAGCCCCAATCTGTCTCAGCTCACTTTGAGAAAACGGAAGAAATCTCAACTTCTACGAGAAGAATTTTAACATTTATGGAACGAAAAGTTGGTGCTTAGCCTCTAATATAAAGAGAATTTTGACAATAAAAAAAAGGAAAACATAATTTCGCGAGGAGCATAAGATTTAAATGAAGAAGAAGGTACTTTCTTATAAAAATTGTTAGGTGCGTAATTATTGAGTCACCTCTTACTTGACTTGAATTGGGAAAAAAAATGATCAATGAAACTATGATTGAATGAGATGTTCTTATTCGGAAAGCCGGAAAGGAAAACTATTAAGCATTAGAGGTAGGATTATTTTATTAAATATATTATTTTTAAAATGGTTATTTGACAATTAAAGAATTAGGGATCATGAACCATTTAATATATGCCTTATTTTTTTAAAATTTGCATAAAAATATAATACCAAAATATCCAATATTATGAATTTGTTATCCTATTATGCGGTTAATTCTAGGAGGATGTTATTGTGTCTAAAATCATTAAATACAGAGAATGCTGCATATTTCATGCAACTTTGATGTTTTTGAATGGAATATCAAATGATACTTAAGAATTCATAGAATTTGAAACACAACAAAAATATACAAGTTCAAAAGTATGTGCATAAGTTTTTTCTGTTTAATTTTTTTTTCAAATTAATTTGAGAACCCAATTCCACTTATCAATCAAAATAACGCATTCTCAAATGATCTCTCTTTTAATTTAATTCCCTGTTCAATATCAAAAAATGATGTATTAAAATTCAAGCGCTATTATTCCCAAGTACTAATATAGTAATAAATTAACATGCTCGATTGGAGATGCCAAATTATTACGAAAAATCTCTACCCACATAGAAAAGTAATGATTCCTTAGATGTTTTAAACTATCTTAAATATTATGTTTTCAAACAAATCAGTATCATGTTTACAGAAATGCCCTCTATTACAGAAGTGGAAAGCCATTTTGAAATGTATGGCCTCATTTGCCTCCTTCCTATTTATCTTTGGAAAATATTAAGAGGAAACCTACTCACTTTTTCTTGCATCCTTCACCCACTGAAGCTGATCCAAAAGAGAGATGCCAATTTCTAATCTCTCCTTTGTAAGTTCTATGTCCCATTCATCACCTATTCTGTCAGGCACTATTTCTTTGGCATTGCTTCCGGTTTCCAGTCGCTTTTTCCACATATGAAGCTGAAGTATAAAGATAAACATTAATTTTGACCGTGTTGTAAACCTTAATTGCAAGGTTACAATCTTTTGTATTTTTCTTTTAACTAGTTATCTATTATACCCACACCTGAGGCTGTCAGTAACTTCATGGGTGAGCCAATAATTACCTTAGTCAGGCAGTGGTAGCATATAGTTGATGTTAACTGTGTGGTTTCCCCTCCCATAGAGGTGATATGGTAGGTTTAAACCATATAATCCCAATCCCTCAATTCCTGTAGCTGTTGTGTTCAGGTAAATGTATTACTCTTCAGCTCAAGCTACAGAACTGCAAGAAAAAAATAGCCAATAATTACCTTAGTTAGACGCTGCTTGACAAACAGCCTACTTTTAGTAGGTGTTCTCATTTTAACCATTTCAGTTTTTTCTCTCCTCTCTTCTCCTTTTTCTGCCGCTTTTTTCTCTTTGATCATTTCAAGAATTTCATCACGCACCTTCTCCTCCTTCTCATCCGTTTCCTTCTGCTTCTGCTTCTTCACTGCTTTGATTTTCTCCTTCTCTGCTTCTGAAATCAATTCTGCCTTCATTTTGTGGTAGCTATCCCAATCAAGCTCTCTTTCACCATAGCCACCTATTCTGGCTGTAGCTGCAATAATCTCAGCCCAATTCCTATGTAACTTGTCCTGATTTGGTTTCCGTTTCCGGCGCTCAGACCAGACCTGTTTTTGCTTGGTGCTTATCAGTTCTTTTGCTTTTTTGCTGAAACAGTAAGAAAAAGAGGCATAAAATGCATTTTATACATATTGTTATTTGCATGGTTGTAAGACCATCTGAATATATATAACGGACTACTACAATATACTTCAAAGAAAAAATGTTTCACCTGTACAAAACAAAACAGGTATTTAAGGTGACGATAATTTCACCTGAATTTACGATAAACAATACTGTGGAAGTATCTAAAGTTTCGAGATATACCTGTGAGTACCCTGCATTCCTTTCATCTTTTTTCTAATCTAAAGAGGGAGAAATTAGATATCTGTGAGATTTTACTGTAGAAACTAAAGCTATATAGTAAGGTGAATTATATAACGCACTATATCTTACATGGCATCACCTTAGGGTCACTCAAAACTTCAAGCATCCTCTCTCTGATCCGTTGGATAGTCTCTGAAAAATGGAAGTAATATGATAATTGGCATGGGAACATCTGAAATTCTATGATATAAACACCCTTTTGAAGAAGCCGTAGATCATAGCTGCAAAGTACAACCTAAACTAGACAATACTGAATTAAACCCCTGGCAAAAAGCATCTAACCAAATAGGTACAATGTTAAAATATTATTGTGAAGCAACTTAGTGAGAAAAGACCTTCTGAATGCTTTTTCCCTTTGTTCCAAGGTATGGTGCCTTTTTTGCTCTCTGAAATTTTGCGCCTCCTCTCTATCTCCATAATTGTCAAGGGACTGCCATTCTTGCGGACTGAAACTTGACCCGTATCAGATCCGATCTCAACATGTGCTTGAGATGCATCTGTTAGACTCATTAGCTGGTATTTTTTCGGCATTCTAGGTTTCATCACGAGGGTGCTTTTCAGAAATGTATTTATCATGGCATGCTTCCTGGAATAACAAATTCTATTTCCATTAAGAGCTGACACTGAAATATAGCATATTCTGAAACGATAATTTGGTATAATAAATAATAAATGTAGAGAGAAAGAGGAATTCAAGAGAATGATTCTTTGTATTATCTTTATTCAAATGATACAATTACATGAATCTATTTATAGAATTGATTATCATCTTAAATATCTCCCACATTCTACACACTTTAAATTCTCATACCTATCACCATTACATTGTTTTCTCCCACAAGACACCTAACAATATCCCCAAACTATTACATTTCTAACAAGAAATTTTCTAGTGTCGTGAACATTTGATAAACATTAATTGAACGAGTAGATTTGAGGCATTTATTGTTTGCATGTTCTTTGTTTGATTGAATGAGTAGATTGAACTTCGTATTTAGCTTTAAACAGTCAGTCCTGAGCAGTAATATGTGTTATCTCTACAGTACAAACAGGGGCCGATCCAGGATTTCTGCCAGGGTGGGTCCGTTATCGGATTTTGAAAGATTGTTGGGTACAAATCCATTAAGTAATCAGATAAAATTCGTTAAGTAACCGGTAACAGTTACTAATAAAAAAATTGAACATATATCCTTAAAAAAATTTAGAAACAAGACGGGGTGCCAGAGCAACGGTAAAATTTCTTTAATCAGTCACTCAGAGAGTCAGTTGCATTCTATAATTTCAAATCAATTGCATTATTTTCCTTAATCAGTCACTCAGAACGTCAGAGGTAGAACTCGGTAAAAATTTTGAACCTGTAAAAATCGTAAAATGGCAGACCCTAGGAAGAATTTTGGGCAATAGTAAATACAGAAAAAAAAAATCAGAAATAGATCATCAGACCTGAGACTGACACAGACAGCCAGACGAGGTGCCAGAGCAACGGCCAGCGCCAGCGGTGCCAGACGGGGTGCCAGAGCAACGGCCAGCGCCAGCGGTGCCAGAAGGCGAGATCAGGCGGGGCAGAAACTGGTGTCTAGCGAGGCGAGGCGAGGCGATCAGCCACTCGGAGTCGGAGTGTCGGACTGTCAGAGATGCAGACTGCAGAGACCAGAGAGGCGACACTGCGACAGGCGACGCGAGAGGGTCAGTGGAGTAGCCGAGTCGGCTGAAAGAGAAACGCCAAAACCCTATTTTTCTCTTTTTTGTTTTGCGTTTTTTTTTTGCGACGGCGAGTAGATTAGGGAGCAGGCGAAACCATATCCTCTCTGGTGCATTTTCTTTTGCACCAGAGAGGTGCACTTTGCAGTATCACCGTCCGATTAGATTTAACGGATTGGATCTAATCAGCTTCAAAAAAAAAATCTCTCTGCCCGCGCGAAATAGGAAGCGCTCCTCCTGAACGTTATTGTCCTTTACCTTTCATTGCAAAAAAATGTTATTGTCTGGGAAGCGAGCGAGGAGTGCAAGGCTCCTTCCATTAGCACAAGGTAATAATTTTCATTACTGAGCTATTTATCATTGATCGTTGCTTATTTTACTTTGAAACTAATATGTGAGCAGAAAATTAAGAAAATGACCATTATATTTAGCTGAAAAAGAAGAGGAGAAACAAATCAAAATCAATATATTCATGCTGACTCCTCATACTCCTTTTCTACTTTTTAGAGAAAAAAACCCATATTTTGGTCAAAATAATTTATGAATAAGACTATAAAGAGACTTGGAAGGAAGAAATTAAGTTGTAATTTGTTTATCAGTGAGACTGGAATTGCATAGCATATAGATACGTGACGGGGAAAAACATCATGTTTGTTTAGTATGCAAGTTCCATATTTGAACATTGCTTCACTGAATCCATCAACTACTATAGTCAATTTGGTTTATTCAAACTTGAAATGAAAAAAAAAATTAACAAGGCTGATGGCTTTATACAATATGTAACTGCATCACTGCATGATTCTGCATATATTAACGACCAATCCCTTCATTAGGAACTAGCACTGTACATACCAAGTCACAATAATTTAAGAATACTGCTGAATACAACGGGGGAAAGAAAATACAATATGTTCCGCTATTTATTTTAATTATGTAGGATATGATGATGGCATAATTTAGTGCAGATTAGTGATGAGCCATGCTTCTCCAGTACCAAATATGATTATTGATTAATGACTTACATGCTACATGACAGATTGGATATGACATAAAAATGAGAGGTCCAATATGAAATTAATTATCAAATTAGACCAAGTTAATTCAATTAATTAAGTGCTGATTAGTCATTGTTTTTTATTTTTTATGAAGGATATGGGGTCTCAAGAAGATGGTCTTGTACCTCATGTGGGTATGAAATTTCAAACAGTAGACGAAGCATGCTCGTTTTGGATGAATTATGGTGGAAGAAATGATTTTGGAGTAAAAAAAGGCTTGGTCATAAGAGTGCAAAAGATGATGTAATTACTTTGAAGGGGTTTTTTTGCCGATGCGAAGGTACAAGAGGAGAAGATAAGCGGGATCATCTGACAAAGAACCTTGAGCAGAGACGCGAACAAGTTCCCAAGTTCGTTTACAAATAAAATTTAATAGAGAATCCAAAAAATACAAAGTTGTGAATTTTATTTCCGAACACAACCACCATCTTCAAAAGCCGGAAGTTTGTTATCTAATACCTAGCCAACGTAAAGTGACTGAAGTAGCATGCATTGGCATTCATCTAGCCGATAGTTCAGGAATTCGAACAAAATATAAGGCTAAAATATGTTCTAGAACAACACAACAAAGCCTTTATTCTCAAATAAATTGGGGTATGCTAGAAATGAAATCCAATCTGAAATGAAAATCAATATAAATAATAATAATATAATAAATAGTAAAATAAAGTATACAAACGATAATAATAATATTAATATCTATTCTACTAATCATAAATTTAGACTAGTATTCTATGTCGTTAATCTTGGACTAAAATCGTACAATTACAAGATTGCTTCTAAAATTTAGTTTGTCACAGTTTTGGTACGTGAATCGCCGACTTTCATGCACTCATATCTGATGTCAACTCTTTAGAGACATTTCATGTCTTTAAGTCGCTTTTTACAGCTTCATCACATGTTAATTTCGGTCGACCCCTACCTCTTCTCGTGTTTTCGACGCAGCTTAAAACTCCACCACGTATCGGTGCATTAGAAGGTCTCCACTGGATATGCCTATACCATCTCAAATAATGTTGAACAAGTTTCTCTTCAACCGTTGCAACCTCGATCTTGTCACGTATATCATCATTTCTAATGTGATCCCTTCTTTAGGCTCTGGTCAATTAAGACGCCCACTACATTACTGCTTCATTATTTTCCTGCATACCAGAGCTTAAAACCAGTATTTCCACCTCCTTCACCTTCTGGCCCGTCCATTTAGTCTCTTGATCACATGAGATATTTACACGTCTCCTAATCGTAGTATCAACTAACTATCAGAGCTTATCCGTTAAGGATCCTACATTCCAACTAATAGACGAATCTTATTATTCTCGACTAGCTTCCTTACCTCTCGCACTCGTCGAGTAAAGCGCAAAGACTCTTGCTCATTTGTCAGTACACTCGGGCGCCGATGTAGCGCGTCACTAAGGGAGTGACAACCTGACCCTTGCACATTTAACATCATACTCTAGTTCCGATATGATGCGTCGCTAAAAGAATTACGCCCCAAAGAAAGTATTGGGATTCATTTCCATGGGAGTGGCTAATTTTGTTTTATGTTGGCTCATCAAGCCTATCACAACTCTCTCATTTTCTGAGCTTGGGACCGGCTATGTCGAAACAACGCAGGCGAAGTTGCTAAAATAATTTCTAAATATTTTTTTATGATTTCTTTGCAGTAATTTGAAATTTACGCAATGAAGATGTTATATTGGTGCCGGAAGCTAGAAGTTATTGAGTGGATCAATGAAGCTGTTACATTGTTTTTATTATTATTTTTGTACGCTGAAGTTGTTACATGTAGACAAAGACTGAATCAGTGATTTTTTTTTTGTTGAAGCTTACTAAATAGAAAATGAATCAGTGACTTTTTTCTGTTTATATTTAGGATTCAATGTGATTTTTTATTTACTTGCCAGTTTTTTATTTACAAGCTGATATGTGCTGGAGTCGGTATCTGCGCAAAAAAAAGAACTGCAACGAGGAAACTGTATATGCGCCAAAATTTCTTATACTGCAAATCGGACATGGGCAGATCGGGCAGGGTAATTTTTCTTTTCCTTTTTTACAATTTCATAGAGATTTTATCCGGTTCCTTAGATCAAATCGAATGAACTGGGTGCAAATTTCACCCCTCTGGTGCAAAACAAAATGCACCAGAGGATACCGCTCCGGGGCGGGGCAGGGGCTGCTGCGTATTGGTTTTTTTTTGCTTCTAGAGCGTCACAGGCTGACAGCTTGATAAAAAGGTAAAATTATCAGGTAAAAGTATGGGCTTTTTTCGCTGAAGTTTAGTAAAGTCCAAAGTTAATCTGACTCAAGATTTTATATGGAACTGTTCAGTATGTAAAAAAAAGTCCAACAGAGTTCACGGTTGTTCAGAAAATAAATTTAGGGTGGGTCAAGATCAGAAATTCAGAGTTATTTCTAACTGTTTTGCAAAATTCAAGGTGGGTCAGCTAAAAGTATGAGCTTTTTCGCTGAAGTTTAGTAAAGCCCAAAGTTAACCTGACTCAAGATTTTATATGGAACTGTTCAGTATGTAAAAAAAAGCCCAACAGAGTTCAGGGTGGTTCAGAAAATAAATTTAGGATGGGTCAAGATCAGAAATTCAGAGTTATTTCTAACTGTTTTGCAAAATTCAGGGTGGGTCAGCTAAAAGTATGGACTTTTTTCGCTGAAGTTTAGTAAAGCTCAAAGTTAACCTGACTCAAGATTTTATATGGAACTGTTCAGTATGTAAAAAAAAGTCCAACAGAGTTCACGGTGGTTCAGAAAATAAATTTAGGGTGGGTCAAGATCAGAAATTCAGAGTTATTTCTAACTGTTTTGCAAAATTCAGGGTGGGTCAGCTAAAAGTATGGGCTTTTTCGCTGAAGTTTAGTAAAGCCCAAAGTTAACCTGACTCAAGATTTTATATGGAACTGTTCAGTATGTAAAAAAAAGCCCAACAGAGTTCAGGGTGGTTCAGAAAATAAATTTAGGATGGGTCAAGATCAGAAATTCAGAGTTATTTCTAACTGTTTTGCAAAATTCAGGGTGGGTCAGCTAAAAGTATGGACTTTTTTCGCTGAAGTTTAGTAAAGCTCAAAGTTAACCTGACTCAAGATTTTATATGGAACTGTTCAGTATGTAAAAAAAAGTCCAACAGAGTTCACGGTGGTTCAGAAAATAAATTTAGGGTGGGTCAAGATCAGAAATTCAGAGTTATTTCTAACTGTTTTGCAAAATTCAGGGTGGGTCAGCTAAAAGTATGGGCTTTTTCGCTGAAGTTTAGTAAAGCCCAAAGTTAACCTGACTCAAGATTTTATATGAAACTGTTCAGTATGTAAAAAAAAGCCCAACAGAGTTCAGGGTGGTTCAGAAAATAAATTTAGGATGAGTCAAGATCAGAAATTCAGAGTTATTTCTAACTGTTTTGCAAAATTCAGGGTGGGTCAGCTAAAAGTATGGACTTTTTTCGCTGAAGTTTAGTAAAGCTCAAAGTTAACCTGACTCAAGATTTTATATGGAACTGTTCAGTATGTAAAAAAAAGCCCAACAAAGTTTAGGGTGGTTCAGAAAATAAATTTAGGGTGGGTCAAGATCAGAAATTCAGAGCTATTTCTAACTGTTTTACAAAATCCAGAGTGGGTCAGCTGACCTATCCTGGGCCTCACTAAATCCGCCCCTGAGTACAAACTAGTATCCACACAAAAAAGGAAGAAACACTACTGACGCTCATCGAATCCAAGTCCCAACTCCGCGAGGACGGAAAGAGACAATTGGTTTAGTGGAAAAGAAAACACAAAAAAAAAAAAACTGCTTAGTAACAAAGAGAATTCTCAGAATTTAGGAACTAAATGTTTTCAAAACTTGATGATTGTTACAATGACTAAGGTTTCTTTTATAGACGACAAGTGTCTTGAATTCAAAGAAAACAATAACTGAAAGATACAATAATTAAATGCTAAGCAAATAAAAGACAGAAAATAGAAAAAATATTCTAGATAAGTTAGAGTGCACACAAATGATCTTAAAGATAATATCTTGATAAGATCTATCAAATCAAATTTGAGTCAGAATCCTTATCAAGATCGAATTGGATTACGTCAACCAGTATTGTCTTTTTTCCCAAAAAAAATGAGAAGTGCACTATAGAAAAATGGCAATTACAATGTTGTAAGATAAAGTAACTAATCATAAGTTACTATGACAAATTTTAAAATTCACATCAACTTAACTTTTTTCTATCTACCACCTGAGGTTTAAGTATTAAAATCATCCATGTCGTACATAAATACTATATCAGCCCCTGAATTTACATTTACGGTATTAGTCCTCGAAATGAGATAAATACTATATCAGCCTCTGAATTTACATTTACGGTATTAGTCCTCGAATATTTCAAAATACACATGCTAGTAAGAATAGAAATGTCAAATTGCTAGTTTTAAAATTATCAAGTGACCAAGTTTTTACTATTGCTTTCTATTGTATGATACATTATACATCCGTGCCAACTGGAAAATTTGTAAATTAGATGTACTTTTCCTCATTGTTCAACTCCACTAATGACCATCATTATCAACATTATTTCCATATTTAATATATTTTTATTGTTCATCGTTGTTAATTAGTATCATCATAAACTCAAGTGGTGACCTGATCCACGAAAAATCTGTATCAGTCCAGTCACCCTGCGTACCAACTACCTACCAACTAAGACAACCTTTTTTGATTAATTTCTCGTAGACTTACAACACACACTCACAAACAAATCAAAAATTAAATTTGAAAATCTTTCTTAAAAATAGCTCATAGCAAAATTTGAACCTCAAACTTTCTCCATAAAAATATTTGTGTCTCATCACTATACTAGATAAAACTCGACCAACCAAGACAACTTGAAACTGTGAATCGTTTATAATATATGCAAGTATGCAACCACCCAATATGGCCCCAATTAGTTCGTCAAGTCAATTTTGGTA